>CM069915.1:20643583-20668379 GCA_036172215.1 Camellia granthamiana | reverse complement strand
TGACACCAGCCCTAAGGGACTTTTAATGTAATTCGCAAAAAATAAAAATGTTGCCTCCGTTTGGCAGAGCTTTCAAAATTTAGTTCAACACTCACTTTTGAGTGTTGTGTTTGTTTAGGGTTTTCAAATCACAATTCTACACTCATTTCTCAAAACTCATTTCAAAACATAATCATTACTTTTTAAAACTCATAACCAAACACATAATTCAAAACTCTTTTCAAAACTCCATTCAAATCAATATTCTAAAAATATTTTAATTTTGTTAAGATTTACGATTTTTTTAATTTTTAAATTTTTTTAATTTTTTGAATATTTTTAAATATTACAATTTTAATTTTTAAAATTTTAAAATATTTTATAAAAATAAATTCAAACTCTATTTTATAAAAATATTTTTAAATATTTTAATTTTGTTAAGATTTACGATTTTTTTAATTTTTTTAATTTTTTGAATATTTTTAAATATTTTAATTTTTAAATATTACAATTTTAATTTTTTAAATTTTAAAATATTTTATAAAAATAAATTCAAACTCTATTTTATAAAAATATTTTTAAATATTTTAATTTTTTTAAGATTTATGATTTTTTTAGTTTTTTAATTTTTTTAATTTTTTGAATATTTTTAAATATTTTAATTTTTAAATATTACAATTTTAATTTTTTAAATTTTAAAATATTTTATAAAAATAAATTCAAACTCTATTTTATAAAAATATTTTTAAATATTTTAATTTTTTGTTATGTATTTGGTTACGATTTGAGTGTAGAGTTGTGAAAGTAGTATGGAATTTCGAGTTATGTGTTTGGTTATGAGTTTTAAAAATAATTTTTTAATTGAGTTTTGTTTTATGTGTTTGGTTAGGATTTGAGTGTACAGTTGTTTTTAAATTTAAAATATTAAAATTTTAAATTATTTTAATTTTTTGAATATTTAAATTAATTTTTTACTTATTAAATTTTTTAGATTATTTAAATTATTTAAATATTTATGATTTAAATTTTTTGAATATTTATTTTGAAAAAAAATTATTTCCTTTGTAGTATTTTCAATTAAAAAATTAATTAATGTTATTTTTTGTTAATAATAAATTTTTTTAATTGAATTTTAAAAAGAGTTTGGTTATGAGTGTTGATCAAAATTTTCAATAATGTGAAAGTAATGTGTTTTGTTATGAGTTATAACAATTTGAATTAAGTTTTGAAAACTCTTTTCAAAACTCATAACCAAACAAATTTTTTTACTTCACATGTCAAATCAAACTTTCAAAACTCAATTCTACACTTAATTCAAAACTCAATTCCACACTCAATTCAACACTTTATTCAAAAACCATAACCAAACAAATTTTCTACACTCAAATCATAATTCTAAAACACACAAACTCAAAATACAACTCATATTCTCAAATCATAATTACAAAGCTCTACCAAACGGAGCCGTTGACTCTCAGTTTTTAAATCTTAAAAAAATAAAATTGAACCGAATAGAGTGGACGAGCAAACGGACCAATGTCCTCCCCTAATTCGACCCATTGCGTGATTGTGAACCGGGTACGTTTTTTTTATTGTCAACAAAACAACAGTTAGGGCCTAGAACGTTAGTTTCGATAGTTGGAGACGAGGGCTTCCCTTTGTCGTTAGGGTTCAGAAGTCCACGTTTCAAATTGTTCATCGATCAACGACCGGCGACCGGCGACGACAACCAGGCGATTATCGGCGATTCAGCTAACAGAGGAACAACCGGCAGTGTGTGAGTCATTCTCTCTCTCTCTCTCTCTCTCTCTCTCTCTCCATATATATATACATATGTATATCAGATTTTAATGGAAGAAGTTGGTGCCCTATTTTCCCCCTAATGTTTCTTCACTAATTTTGCCATAATTTTTGTGCCCAATGGACTACAAGATTTACCATTCTGTCTTGAATTCAGTTCACACAGTTTATTTAGAAAATGATTAATGAAGTGCAAACAAATAATTTAAATTGTTGTTTTTATTAAAGAACAGTAAGAGAGAAAATATAGAAAAAGAAAAATAAGGAGAGAGACTATTTTTTTTTTTGGTTTGGTTGAATTAGAAAAGTCTCTAATTTTTTTGCTTGGATGGAAATCTATAATTTTTGTTGTGCTCTAATTTCCGAAAACATATTATTTGCAAATATCGGTGATTGTGGATTTATATATTTCCGAATTTGAAAAAAGAAAATATTCAATCTCAATCACAAGCTTTTGATAAATGTTTTGGTAGCAAGAAACAAACCTACAATTTGTAATTCTAGTTTATAATTTTAGTGATTATATGTGCAAGTAAACTTTTTGTGGCTACTAACAAATAAAAAAATTGTTGTTACTTCTTGTTTTATCCGTTAACTTTAAATATATATATACATATGTGTGTGCAGGCCGAGCTGGATATATTTGTTTTCATAGATTTTGTGGATAAAATTGTTGGTTAGGAGTTCTACGATCTTTGTATTCTTTTCATCATCTTGATGCTTTTCTAATAAAATTAATTACTTATCAAAAAATATATATATGTGTGTGTGTGTGTGTAAGAGGGCCCCTTTTTTGTTGTTTGCCTAAGGCCCCCTGAATCTCAATGCTGGCCCTGATGGGTTTGTTCTGGTTAGTCTATTTTTTCTCTAATTATTTGAAGTGTCCAATATTTTAAAGCATTTGAAACAAACTATAGATTTTTAGAAACTAATACCATGACATTATAAGCCCTCTGACATTAAATTGTTTTAAAGTGGAAATTGACAATGGTAGACCAAATTAAAAGGATTTCGGTGTTAATGATATGAGATTGAATTAAATTATATTTTTATGGGCAATCCTGATTGATGAGTACTATTGTTTATTAGGAATATTTCATTTGTAGCATTTTGTTGGAGCTATACAGATTGCTATTGGCAGTATTTGATTCAATAGGGATAATTATGTCCTAAAATTGTTACACATCTAGAGACTGTTATTTTCATATATGTATATATATGGATTATTATATTCATGTGGTTAAGTCACTTAGATCTTCATTTTTAATTTATTTGGGGATCTGATATATCAGCAGTCCATTAAACTGCCATGTGATGTTTGGGACATTGCGCAAGGGCTTTGAGTCCATTTTACTGATGCATTTGCATTGGGACCGTGAAATAATTTCAACCATACATCCCTTCTGATGGCAGAATTTTATTTTATTTTATTTTTCTTGGATAAGTGCTTCTGATGGCAGTAATTATTTCTGAATTTTAATGGCAATATTGGTTTTTCTTAAAGGGGCATATTGTTTTGATTTATTTATTGAACTGGTCAGCTCAAGTGAAGAACCACATGTTCTACTTATTGCAATTATTTGTTATGTTTTCAATATCTTTTCTTTTCTTCTCTTTTTTCTCACAGGCGAAGTGATGACTTATACATCCAATTATGTCATTGGGTCTTTTTTTTACCTTAATCAGTTTGACATTGCTATTTTATTTTAGCTGATTTGGGATGAGTTCCCACCATGTGAGAATGAGAGATGTGGATACGTAAGTGTTGAAAACTTAATTTCCTTGTGCTTTTTTTTTTTTTTTTGCTTTGTGAGATGTTAGTAATGGTCCATTTCAGACACAGATTTTTCCCTTGCTAGTTAAAGAAATGAATGTATTCTGTCCTTGAGCAGGAGCATCCACACAGGTAGTGTGGAATTCTTGACATAAATATTCCCTCACATGTGATTTGTGCAAGATTCATAATTCTAGAAAAATCTATAGACAGTGAGGTGCTCCATTTCACGTGATTAGAATAAGGGGCATTAGTAATATTGTGGCTTTTAATGTGAGTCAGTGCTCTTAATGAATCACTCTGCCACCTTTCTTCTCCACTATGGGTTTTGCCATTTGGTAATGTGCTATGTGTCATTGTGGGATTTTTGTTTTTTTAAAACATCATTTGTAGGATCAAACCCTTCATCTCACATGTTCCTTTAAATTTGATATCATGCCAGTGCTTATTCATTGTGCTGCGGCTTTGGCATAGTATAACTACTTATACACAATGTTCACTTGGAGTACAAATGTCTGATGAGATCATATTTATTATTATAAAGCTACCTTGCTAATATTTTCATGTCCTTAAATTGCATTCAGGACATGAAGCATATTGTGAAGATAATAACATTGTTGGTGGCCATATCTGCCTTTTGGGTTGGCCTATTGCAAACGTCAGTAATTCCACGCAGCTACACTTGGTTGGTGAGCTCCTTCTTCTACTTCTTACTAAATTATGTTGTTTATTTGTAGCTCTCTTCATTTGTTCTCTAGCTTACATTTTGTTGTTGACTTTCTTTCCAGCTGCCCTTGTACTTGATTGTGTCACTAGGATGCTACGGCCTATTAATGGTTGGAGTTGGTCTGATGCAATTTCCAACTTGCCCACAAGAGGCAGTACTGTTGCAGCAGGTATTTTACTTCAGTCTTTGTAGGGGATATTTTTCCTTTTTGTAACAGCAGCCTGGTTGTGGGGCTGGCAGTGAAGGAATAGGAAAGAAGTAATTTCTAGGCTAATTAGGCTGTTTAAATACTGTTTGCTTTTCTCCATGTTGATTCATTAATTCGAAAAGCCTTGGTATAATGTCTCTATTATAAAGGCAGGAAGGATAGAAAAATTTAAAGAATTTTAAGCATGCCAATATGCCATCAAAATGACAACTGTTTATGTTATTGAGATGTATTGAACACTGCGGGTTGGCCCATGATGAAATGTTACTTATGTATAACATCCTTATTATAAAGACATGAGGATATTAAAGGTTAAAGAACTTGAGCATACCAATATGCCATCACAATGGTAGATAGGTTTTTTCTTTTTATTAATGTTTTGTGCACTATTGGTTGATTAATTAAGGAAGGGGTAGGCATTGGTTGGAGATTAAATAGGTTTTGCTTTATTAATTTTTTGTTTTGTTTTTAAAAGTGACAAAGTTATTGCATGAGAAGTTAAATTAAAGCTATAGAAGATAAGGTGCATTGTAAATGACGAATAACTTTTTTCTTAGTGCAGGGCATTGAAACACATTTTAACATGTAGTCATGTAAGATGACAATGGCATCACATTCGGTTCATATAAATTATGATGTATATGCTACCTATAAATTTTGTTAGTATATATTTGTTGGATAGCTAAAAAGCTTTCATTCACTCCCAAAATGAACAAGGTATTAGAAAATATTAAGTTTTACTTTTTTAAATTTAGCTTGTGGTTTATTCACTAAGGTTTATTAGACAATGGGCATTACTTTTTTAAATTTATCTACTGTGTGATAAACGAATACCCACTAGACTTAAAGGTAAGTTCTATAGAACGGCTATTAGATCAGTGATGTTGTATGGGATGGAGTGTTGGGCAACCAAGAAACAACATGTAGATAAGATGAGTGTGGTTGAGATGAGAATGCTAAGGTGGATGTGTGGCAAGACTAGACAAGATAGAACTAGGAATGAGTGTATTCGGGAATAGGTAGGAGTAGCACCGATAGAAGATAAGTTGAGAGAGAATCAATTGAGATGGTTTGGTCATATTCAACGGAGACTAACAAAGGTAGTAGTGAAGAGATGCTATGTTGTAACGGTAGATGGAAGTGTTAGGGGATGGGGTAGGCCTAGACTAACGTTGGTTAGCGTTGTAAGTAGAGATATGGATCTACTTATTTAAATTAACGAAATGGCCTTTGATAGGGCCGCGTGGAGAAGAAGGATTCATGTAGCCGACCCTATTTGATGGGATTTAAGGTTTGGTTTGGTTAGGTTAGCTTAGCTTGTGGTTTATTCACAACCAAATTTCCCCCAAATGTACATACAAGTCAATAGATAATATTTACTTTTTCTTTGCCCATTTCAAATATGTTGATCTACAAGCCATAAAACTAAACAACCTTTTGAGATTAAAGCTTATCTCTCAAGTTAAGTTGTGATTTTGTCAAGAAAATGACCATGAGGTGATGGATCCTTGCTTTTCCCATTTCAGTATCGTGTGTTTATTTTATCTTAGAAATGCTTAATAGCTTTCCTTGTAGATTGGGATAATTACATAGACATCTTTTGAGGTTTTTGACAATTAGAGTCTACAGAGAACTCCTTGTGGTTTTTGAAATTACATTGCCTTTCCTTACATTTTGTGACAATATCAAGGACCTATTACATCTATGAAGTCACATTGAGGAGGTTCATAAATTATTATGATTTCCGCAGTTTTTAAGTCTCAAAATGCCAAATAATTTGAATTTGTTTGGTTACAAATGACGTTTAATGGAAATTTAGTTTTGTAAAAGGAGAAAAGGGTAATTGGTCATATACAGTCTACTGCAGTTAGCCGACACACTCTTACAGGACAGTGCAGTGTAATTTGAGGAACCACAAAGGAGGTTCTTGTAGTTGTCATGTAAATAGCCCTTCTAGATTCCATCATGCTAGATAACTGTGTTTTATTAACTTGGTGAAACTTTTGAGATCTCACATTGTCTGTTATTGGAGTGCCATTTAATAGATTAACTCTCTTGCCCTTTTTAGTTTCTCCCCCTGAATCTGAAAGCTTACTAACATGCATATTTCCACTCCATCATCTATTAGTTTTAATGAGTAGGCAAAAATTTGTTGTGCTCATTTGAAATTTAGGGGTGACCATTGGTTCAATGGTAAAACCTTGGCCTAATAACCTTAAGGTTATGGGTTCAAGTCTCGGGATAACCACTTTATGCACTAGGCCAAAGTGAGTTGTGTACCTAATCTTTCCCCTTCTAAACACACATTAATGTGTACTATTTGTGCATTGTTTTTATTTGAAATTAAAATAGTACTGATTTCATTCACTCTTTGACCATATTATTGTAATAGTGTTTCCAACCTAAAGCCACACAAAACACCGGACCGCCCTAGAACACAGCTGTTCTATTATTCTACAATCCATGTGTGGTGCAAATGTTTCGCGAATGTTTCTAATATGGGACTTTTCTGTCTGCAAGCATATAATCATTGCAACGCCTCAATGTCCTCAGTTGTTTTGCTGTGTGAACTTTTTATGGGGGTAGACGAAGGATGGAGTCATTTTATTCAGCACATTCACCATAATTTACGGCTAAATTGGACAAATTTGGTTGAAAATATTATAGATGCTTGTTTTATAATTCATTTAATGGATATCCCTCATGCTTTACAAATTCATAACTATTGAGGTTCATTTTGTAGGACGTTGTAGAGGCCAAGGAATTCCTAAAGCAAAGAGGGTTTGATGTGGGTTCTTATTGAATGCCACAGAAGTGTAAACTTTGCAAGAAAATCTTTTGAAGATCGCCCTATTTTCGCCAATTTTGTGCCTTGGAGTTGCCCATGAAAGAGAAATATTTCACGTGGATTGACACCAGGAAACCTTCTCTAATTAGGCAATGTTGATGTATCTTGACATTGAATATGCGCTTTTTGCTGTGGCAGTGACATTTTTGTATTTTAAAGACATCTTGATAGGTTCTTTGTTTTAAAATGATAGCCCACAATTCAAGTGCGGCATTTTTGTATGTTTCTTCTGTTTGTGTTACTCTATTTTAATTGCAGATGACATAAATTTCAGATTATATTGGTAGGGTTGCTTGATTTGAGATGCATGTGGTGTCTTAAGCAAGTGGTTTCACACCATGTCAAAGGGCACATTTGTCCTGATCATCTGATTGCTCCACCTTCAACGCCACACGCACACAGAGCTTTCACACTAGGTACGCACACAGCACAATTACTGGAATAGCATTTTATTGCATAATTAACTCAACACAGAGCTGGAAAGCACACTGTATTGGAATACTACTTTATTGCTTAGCTCTAAACACACAGCACAAGGTTGACAGTGTGCATAGAGGACCAAGCGTTACAAACTGGAAATAGACTTTATTTAAACAAAAGCACCCTGATCTCCGAATTCCTAGAATTACAGACACATGATCATGGATATCCATTACCAGACTTGTCAACTGTAGGAACGTTTCCGACCCTGTTTTCTGATTTAGCCAAATCTTGAAGTCCAGCTACAGTATGGGTGGATCCTCCCCCAAACCCGGGGAAGAATATCTTATGCCAATGGAGCCATGGAAACAACCAATTGCCATCATTGGTCCTTGCAGAGCCACTGTCAGAGCTGCCACCATAGCCCCAAAAGCCAGGAAAGAGACCGAAACCCTGGGGATTGTAGACTCTCTTCTTTGGTTGGGACATCTATTCCTCCTTCAGTAGTTGGTTCAGAGATTTGTACTTACCCAAAAAAAGAGGTTCAGAGATTTGGACATCTCTTCTTCCTTCAGAGGTTGGGACATCTCTTCCTCCTGCAGAAATTGGTTTAGGGATTCGGTAATTACCCAAAAAAAAGGTTCAGAGGTTGGGACATCTCTTCTCCAGAAATTGGTTCAGGGATTCGGTACTTAGGTTTAGAGGTTGGGACATCTCTTTCCACTTCAGAAATTGGTTCAGGGATTCGATACTTAGGTTTAGAGGTTGGGACATTTCTTCCTCCTTCAGAAATTGGTTCAGGGATTCGGTAATTATCCCAAAAAAAAGGTTCATAGGTTGGGACATCTCTTCCTTCTCTAGAAATTGGTTCAGGGATTTGGTACTTGGGTTTAGAGATTGGGACATCTCTTCCTACTTCAGAAATTGGTTCAGAGATTCGGTACTTGGATTTAGAGGTTAGGACATCTCTTCCTCCTCCAGAAGTTGGTTCAGAGGTTGGGACATCTCTGCCTCCTTCAGAACTGGCAAAGAATGCCACAAGGAAGATAGACAGGACAAGTAGTGCCTTGGTAACTCTCTCCATAGTAAAAACATCTCTCTTGTATGTCTTCTCACTCTTTTTCTTGCAGCGAAGTGTCTGATACCCCTCACCATTTTATAGTACAGTAATGATTCAGACCCCCACAAAACATCACCCCTACAACTCCCACTCACTTGTGATTGGTCCAAGTAAGAAAGAGCAAGAAAAAATAAATAAAAATACAAACACATCATTGGTTCACATCACTGTGGGGGTGGTGGAGGTCTCCCCAAAAGGGGGTCCCAAACATTTTCCATGGAGGCTATATGGTTATGGGAAGATAAATCTGTTGCCATTGAGTGGATTATCATATTTAATTCATGGTTGGGTATATATTTCTTGTTTTGGTTTCTGGATTCTGATAGCCAGAGATGGAAAATTTGCAGTTGACACTATTCATTGATGGTGTAGCTTGCTTCAAAGAAAAGCTTTACCCTCTCAATACTAAGATCTGATGGCTCAAATTTGCCATAAAATAAATCTCTTGACCATTAGATCAGGAAGGTAAAGCAGGTGGAGGTAGAAGGTTAGCTCAGTTCTATATTTCCGAAGATTAATCTATTCAAATTATTAATTTTATTTCAAGAATTTGATTTTTCTCAATAGCACAATTTCAACAAAAATGCTAAAAATATCTCTAATACACGTTAAGTTACCAACTACTCATAAGGTGGTCTGAGTCCTCTGCCCATATGAATGTGGGACCCTTACTTTATTTTAATTAGTTAATAATGATTCAATTTGTGATTAGTTAATAATTTAATTTGTAATAATGACTTCTTCTAACCACCAAGCATGAAATTTGTGTACGTCAATTATGGGCTAAAAAATAAACAACCCATTTTTACTCATCGTGGGCTGCACTATGGGCTTATCGGGTCATCGTTTGGGCTTTAAGGCCCAAGTCTGGCTCAAAGTCATGAAAATTCCCATTTCCTTCACTCTATTTACATAACGAGTTTGTTATAAAAATAGAAAAATTATATGGAATTTTTGTATGGAATGGTATGGATCAATTATAATATTTTATTTTAAAAATCCATTAATATAGCCTTTAATTACAAATAATGGCATCCTCACGTCATCGTAGTGATTTTTTTTTTTTTTTAAAATCTAAGATTAAAATTTTCTAAAAAAAAAAAAAAACACAGATATTGGACTGGGCTTATATAGGGCTGTAGTTGGTTCTAATGTAAAACTAGGCCCAATCTATGGTCCAATCTACAATTGTTTTCTTTTCGCGGCCCGCTCAGAAATTGGGCTTCCGTGTATATGGCCCAGTTCAAGCCAAACCCATATTCATATTAACGATTATATACAAAGATTGCAGAGAGATCGAGAGGTGAGACGAAACTAGGGCAAACGCAAACCGAAGATGATTATACCAGTTCGTTGCTTCACTTGCGGCAAGGTACGTTTTTGATTCCAAAATTCAGTTTTACAAATCCTTAACGATACTCATGTTGATCGTTTGCTTGTTTTCTCGAGCAATTGTTTTTCTTCAAACTTGTTTTTTTCATTTTTGTTTTTGTTTTTGTTTTTGTTTTTGTTTTTCAGGTTATTGGAAACAAATGGGACACATATCTTGATCTTCTCCAGGCTGATTACACTGAGGGGTGAGTATGATTTTTTAGTGGCTTGATTTTTTTAGTGTTCTAAATGCTATGATTTTTGTACTGTTGTTTTAAACTCTTTGTTCTCAATGTTATTATTTTGGTTTTGAAGAATTGTTAATAAAATTTTCAACTTTGTTGCTGAAAATAAGAGATTTTTATTGTTATACTTGTAATTTATGTAAGATTTCTTAAGCATGGAATTAATAAGGACTTGAGCAAGAGTCTAGATTTTAATAAGCGTGAGTTTGGTTTTGGATTGGATTCGACCCAATTTGATGGATAATGTTAAATTCTTGACATTTGTGTTGTTGGATGACTTAAATTAAAATTAATTTAGTGTTATAGTTTATAATGAATGATTGAATATATATAACAAATAAAGAAATGCATAAAAGTATATTATTTGTTATATATGAAAATATTAACTAGTATTTATCTTCAATTAGAGTTCAGTCATTCTACTACACAGAATAATGTGTTGCTCTCAATCTAACATTGAATTGCTTGTTATGCAGAGATGCCCTTGATGCATTGGGGTTGGTTCGTTACTGCTGCAGGCGAATGCTCATGACACATGTGGACCTCATTGAGAAGCTTCTGAACTACAACAGTACTCTCTCTATCTCTGTCATTCTGCGTTTGGAATTTTTTCTTCTTTTTTAAAAATATTCATGTGTGTGTGTGTTTGATTTTGGGGGTGGGGAGTTTTGGTGGTTGACTGGTAGCAGTGGTGTGATAGGTGATTTTCTAGTATTTACCAGTGAATTAACAAGTATGCCAATTCATATAAAACTGATGAAGAATAAGGATTCATGACTAACCATGCAACTGCAGACTATCTGTAGTTAACAATCTCAAAACTTTTACAGTGTAAAGAGTTTGATTAGAATTAGCAGCTGAAGATTGAGACAAACTTATTTTTTGGCGACCATAATTAGTAGTTCTGGTATCTAGTGAGCAAATATATATATTTTTTGCTTGCATTGGGGGTCCGAGTCAAGTTCACTTGGAGGACCTAGACTATCATTTATGAGAGTGAGAAGTGAAGTGACAGAGTTGGGTTTGTTTGTTGTGAACTAATTATGGCATTTGTTGCAGCTCTGGAGAAATCTGAAGGCAGTTGAAGAGCATGAACTCAGACGTGTGTTACCAACATGCATATTCAAGAGTATATCTGAGTGTTTGCGTGGTTGGTAATAAGTTTTGTATCATATGTATTCATGCATAGAATATGATGAAGCAATCAATATTGGGAAAGACACTTAAAGAACATGCAATTTAGGTGACTGTTTTATCGTTCTTATCTGTACTTTGACTTGGTTGCTTTTATATGGAACCTATTCGCCAGTTATAATGCCAGTAAGTGTGCCTGTTTGAAAGTTTTTGTTGTTTGATATGGCTGGTAATCTTCTTAGAATGCTGGAATTTTAAATTGGGATGATGAGATCCACCCACAATGACCTAGTTGTTGGTGAATGATCAATTAAGTCACTTTAATGGCTCAAGTTTGACATGAATATTATCCAAATAAATTTTTTATTCTGATTTTTTTTTTTTTTTTTTTTTTTTTTCTCTCTCTCTCTTTAGCATATGCATTCATATAGTATTGTTAACTGATCTACATGTATTCATAGTTTTGCACGTAGAGATATAATATCAATAGAGAGAAGAAAGAAGATAAATGCAAGTGGATAGATTTAAATCGAATTAACAAAATCATATTACCTGTAGTTTGTTGTTTATGTGCTGTGATCATGTGATGACAACCTTAATTTGGTGTGAAGTGTTATGAAAGATTAGTGAATAATAAATATTTAATGAAGTAGATTTGGTTTGAAAATCTCTAATTTAACAATATTTAATTTATTCAAGATTGGCTCCATATAAACTTAATTTGGACATTCCACGTCAGATTGATCAATAAATAACATCTAATTAGGGAACACATTATAGTTGAATTTTATTTGCTTCGAGCATTGAATATTTTGTTGTTCCTTTTTTCTTTTTTCTTTTTTTTTTTGAGTTTCTCGTAAATAATATTATATGTCTATTTTATTATATAAAACGTATATCTCATTTGTTATCATTTTTTTTTTTGTTTTATTTTTCTAAGAAAGCATTCTACATAATAATTGTCATGTTCAATTACTATTAAAAGTGTTGTTTATTCATCAAATTGTTCAAAATTTGAACTATTAAATACGTTAGCTTATACCTTAACAGCTTATAGCTTATAACTATGAATATAAGCTGATTTCTGACTTATAAATTAAGCTTTTCCTGCACCACTTAAAGAATAAGTTGATTTCTGACTTACAAAAAGCTATAAGCTATATTGTTAAGCTAAACCAAACACATCAAAATAGCTTAAATTAAGCTGAAAGCTGAAATAAGTTGAAATTAAGCTGTACCAAATAGGGCCATTGTTGCAGCTCATTCATGCCAAAGTCAACTAGAAGCAGGACAATATTGATAAAATATCCCTATCAAAAACATTGGGCTTGTCTTTGAATGATATAATTGAAGAATGGGATTATTGATATTGAAGTGTTGGTATCAATCAATTTCAATGGCATTAATTTAAGGGGTCCTTGTACACGAGACATATGTCTGTTTATATGACTCGTTTGTTGTATTATTTATTATAATATTAAATGATGTAGCTTGCAAATTGCAAGGTTGAGAGGCAATACATTTTAGCTGTATGCTGTCCACACAACTTGCAACAACCTCAAATCCCTGCACTCGTAATAATACACCACTAATGTTAAAATAATATTAACATATTTATAAAATTTCTGTTTAAATCATCAATTTAGACAAAAAGTTAAAAAATAAACAAAAAAATATGAGTGAAATATAACTATATTATAGTCAAAAGGAAGTCCTTTTGCACTCTTGTTATGTTTTTTTTATAATAAATATTACATATTTTCTGGTGGTGTTGTGATAATTTATTGTTCTCCTTATATTAATAAATCTATTAATCAAGACAAAAAATTTGTATGCCAGTTTGATCATTTAACGTGGAATTTATTTAACACTGTGTCATTGTCTAGTTATTATGTTTGTGCTATTGTGTTAATACTCAAATAGTTAGCATTTCTCTCAAATTTTTTTTTGGTTAGATCATATTTCAAAAATTTTGCACTTTAATAATTTAATAGTGTGTGAGTGATTTTCTGACCACACTGCCAACTCAGTATTTAGTTGGAGAGTACTGACAGAATAGATAACGCCTGGTTGACCTGAAACAGAAAGAGAAGATTCCGGCGGTAGTTCGTCCACCCGGGGCACTCCGACGATCAAGTCAGTAAATCTCTCAAGGATAATCAATAGTGCTAAACTCACTGTTTTGAATATAAATTGCGTACCTTAGACCCACCGGGGGTGTCTTTCTTTTATAGTTAACTCAATCTTTGTCCTAACAGAAGCCTAGCTTCAATGGACTTTAGCTCAGTGCTTATCCAGGACTCTTCAATAGATAGAGACAAACTCCCAAAGAGTTTTATCTTTATCCAGGCTGAGTCCCCTCATCATCTAGGACTCTTGTGCCTCATCCGCTTATCTCGGATTCCGATATCTTCGGAGATAACCTCGGCCTTGCCAAGATCACCTCGGTGTCATGACCAAGACACGTGGCACCTTGGCTGACACGTCGGCGTCACCTTGGCCACGTGTTGGTACTCAGAAAATATATCCCCACAACTGCCCGCTTGGTTCTATTATCTTGGCATTCTGAGGTGATAGAACCTATATTGGTACTCTCTATCAGTACGTCGGCTTAAAGTACCTCAGTCGAGATCATCGCTAAGGCCGACATGCCTTCCATAGAACAAGAATTTCCAAATGCTCTTTCATACGTATGAGCTGTCGTGCATAACAACTCAACCATTTTAGCCACGCGTCTCCCTCTTACTGGATCGTATCGGATACGCGCCTGTAAATCAAATCATTCTCGCGTGCGCCGTCTGACGCGTGCGTTCTTCTAGGTACATTAATGACCTCTTTGCCGCCGTTTCTGTGTTTTAACAAAAATCAATTTCTCTCGCTCCGCCTTCTCACTTTCGTATCCCCAAACTCTCAATTCTTTCTAGCTTCTGAATACGCCATTGTTCCAAACTTACAAGCTCTGTAACCGTTTTCATTCCTCTCCTCCGGTGAAGTTTTCGCCGTTCTGCTACTTTTGCAACCATCGTCTGACTTCGGCGATCTCAACACCGGCTTCCCCTCTTCGGTGAGTTACTGTTTCCTTTCGATTTAACATCTTGTTTCAGTTTTTGATGGTATCTTGAGTTCCTGTCATTTTTGCGAACTTGCTTGTGACCTTAATTAGTTTAATCTGTTCATGTATCTGAGTATGATTGCCTCGCGATTCTGTTTTTGCTCAATCTCTTCTTGAGTATTCACAACCTGCACACACATTTGTCCACTTTTGACATTGTTCTTGGCCTTGTACCCTTTCACACACTCTGTCACAGTGTTCTTGGTAGTTCACCCTTGTTCTTGATTTTGAAACACGTTCTTGTTTTCTGTTTTCTGTGTCTTTTCCAGATTCCTGCCTTCAATCTTTGTTCCCACAGACTTAGGTTTTGGGATTTGTTTGTAGAACCCACAAATTTTAGGAAAAACTGAAATGAATTCCTTCTAGATCCGTACAAATCCTTACCATAGTACATTTTTAGGTTTTTAGCCGAAGTCCTTTAAACCCTTCAAAAACACACCCTTCTGAAATCCAACCCCTTCAGTTAAGCCAATATCATGGGTATGTGGAAACATAGGGTAGACACCCCATCCAAGTTAGAGCACTTTAGGCGGGAGTTTGACATCCCAGCCGACGTTCATCTCAGGTTGGCTGGGGAGGATGACTCTATCATGCCCACAGCTGATTCCATGCCCCTCTCTGTTGTAGCTTTCATCGAGTGCGGACTTCGGCTCCCACTCAATATTCTTTTTCGTGAGATCATTCATTATTATAAGTTGAACCCAATGCAACTTGCCATCAATTCCTACCAAGTCATAAACGGTATAATTGCCTTAGCCAAACAAGAAAATGTTAGGATCACCTTAGCCGACATCCAATACTGCTACACCATGTGTGGCCTCAAAAAAGATACAGGCTACGTTTACTACCTTAAGCTGAGGTCTACAGAGTATAAAATCGTAGCTGACCTCCCAGACTCCAACAAGGGAGCTGGAGACGATTACTTCATTATCTCAGGGAACTGGGAGTTTGCTCCAGACGAGGACCTCCATCTCTATCCTCTTCCTCGAACAGTTTTTGTAGAGGGCAATGGTAAGAGCCCTGTGTTCATACGTACTTGTTTTCAAAGTCTTCAATACTTTGTTTGTTTCTAACGTCTGTTTTTCTTGCAGCTCTTCCTCAGCCACCAAAGGGCTTCCGTCAGTCTTTCTTTCCCAGTAAAGACTTAAGGAAACTTTTGGATCTGCCAGTCCACAAACGGAAGGCCCCTCTTCTACTTAATTTCATTCCTACGTACAAGTCAGCTCTTCCCGACGTCCCCAAGAAGAAGAAGAAGAAGAGTCTGTCTCCTCCTTCCGCCACAACTCCTCAAGCTGCCTCCACATCTCGGCAAGATCAAGGATCAACTTCTGATCCAGCCGAGCAGCCGTCAACCTCGGCTCCTTATCTGATCCCAATATCCCACCGCCAACGTCGACGACGAACTGTTTTTTCTACCGAGATGGGTCGCCAAAAAAGCAGTTGCCAAAGATCTCTTGGCCAACATCCCATCAACTATTGACGCTTCACCAGTGCAATCCCAGCCCCTTTCGAAGCCGAAAAGAATAAAGAAGGCTCAACCAAAAGCAAAGGTGACTCAGGTTGACACTGAGGATACTTTGCCAATTTCGAAATTGGCTTCAAGTGAGAAAACCACCTCCATTCCCGAGAAGAGGTCTGCTGAAACACAACCATCCGAATCCACCAGATCAAAAAGGCCGAGATCATCCTCTGCAACCACCTCGGGGTCCCTAAAACACGATGCCCCCTAGGCCCTCAAAATCGTACTGGAGGACAAGCCAGTTAGGGCTGGCGACAGTGCTGATGACATCAATGTTGGTGTTGCCTTTAGTATCGCTCTGCTTCTTCCTGGCGATCTCAATCGAAACGCCGAGTTGAGCGAATATGAAAACTATGCTCTGATGCTCCAGCACTCTGTCCAAGTAAGTGTCTTTATTTGGTCATTGTTCTTTCTTTCTTGTACTTAGAAATTTTTTTAATAACTTTTGTCTTGTTCACTTTCAGGCCATCCAGCATGCTCATTCCTTCTCAATACAATCCTTTGAGAACCAGAAAAAACTGGCCGATAAGAAGAGAGAAGTTGCTAGTCTGCAAAAGGCCAACAAAAGCTTACAATCAAAAATGAAGAAGTTGGAAGACCAGGCCGAGGCTGCCATCAAAGCTAAGAACGATGCCGATGAAAAAACAGGTGTTGCTAAGGCCATTAACAAGGTTCTTGAGGCCCAGAGGAAAGAGTCTGAGGAAAAGATGGCCCAAGCCCAGAGAGAACTCCAGGATGCCTTGGCCACCAAAGACGCTGAGCTGAAGGAGACCGACCAGAAGGGGTACAACGAGGGGGTGGCCGATGTCACGGCAGACTATGAAAGGCAAGTAAAGCAAGCATGCAACAAGGGTTTTACCCTTGGTTGGATGACTTTGCTAAAAAAGCTTGAAGTCCCCAAGGACTCCCCCCTCAGGAATGCCGACGTCCTTCCCCTTCCATTCCCTCTAACTCCAAGCCAATCTGATGACGATTCTGAGTCTGAGGAGGAGGTTCTGGTGAGGAAGTCCAAGGAAGCCGCTGGGGCCAAGTCCCCTACTCAGAATGAGCAAGTCCTGGACTTGACTCAAGATGAGGAGGGTGAGGAGATCCCAAAAATGCTACTCCTGAGAAAGCATCATCCGACGTGCCTCTCACCGACAAGAGCCTCGAAGTAATCATTCAAGAAATCGACGCTAAGCTTGCGGCCGAGAAGGCAGCCGAGAAGGCTGCCGAGATATCTTCCCAGCAGTCGTCTGAACTTCAAACCCAACCATCTGCTGTTGTTGAGGAGACTTGAATTTTGTGTTCTCCTTTTTTCTTCGTTTTGTGTCTTGCACTGTGTTTTTTCTTCTTTTTTGAAACAATGTAAGCTTTCCATGTGGCCGATGTGCCTCCTTTTGATTGTTAATACAGCTTCCTTTCCTGCATACTTGTATTGTTCTCTTTACTGTTCTTTGTATGTTTCCACACTTAGAATATTTTGCATATCTTTAATATACACTTCAATCTTTGTGCAACCTTCTCGGGGTGACACACCTCGATTAAACTGATGATTTACCTCGGCAAGTACCCAAGTACCTTTCTTAGCATAACCTTGGTTTCAACTTGTAAACTTTTTAAGTTTTCAACAAGTGTTTAAACATGTTCTCGATTTAACTTGAACTTGTAAACTTTTCTCAAGTTTCAACAAGTGTTAAATATAATCTCGGTTTAACTTCAGCTTGTAAACTTTTCTCAAGTTTCAACAAGTGTTAAATATAATCTCGGTTTAACTTCAGCTTGTAAACTTTTCTCAAGTTTCAACAAGTGTTAAACATAATCTTGGTTTAACTTCAACTTGTAAACTTTTCTCAAGTTTCAACAAGTGTTAAACATAATTTGGGTTTAACTTTGTGTGAGTGATTTTCCGATCACACTGCCCTTCTTAGTAATTCAGCTGTAGAACACAAGCAGAATAGATGGCACCTTACTGTCCTGCACAGAAAGAGAAGGCTCCGGCAGTGGTTCTTCCACCCGGGGGCACTCCGACAATCAAGTCAGTATATCTCTCAAAGATAATCAATAGTGCTAAACTTAATGCTCAAAGCATAAATTGCGTACCTTAGACCCACGGGGGTGCCTTTCTTTTATAGTTTACTCAATCCTAGTCCCACTAGAAGCCTGACTTCTATGGACTCCAATTCTGTATTTACTTTGGACTCCTCAAGAGATAAGGATAAACTCCCTAAGAGTATTATCTTTATCCATCCTGAAGTCTTTCTTCAACCTTGGACTCTTGTCCCTTATTCGCTTATCTCGGATTCCGATATCCTCGGAGATAACCTCGGCCTTGCCGAGATCACCTCGGCATAACTACCACGACACGTGGCACCTCGGCTGACACGTCGGCGTCACCTTGCCACGTGTTGGTACTCAGAAAATATATCCCCACAACTGCCCCTAGGTTCTATTACCTTGGCATTCTGAGGTGGTGGAACCTATACTGTTTGTTCATCTGTGCCCCTCTGTCCGAGATCAAACTCACCGACCTCAAAGTTCCCTGGACTTTACTGTCCACTTCTGTCAAGTATCAAGCTTCATGCTTTCCAAGCTGTTTCGAGATCACACCTCCTAGCCGAGGTTTCTGGTTTCTTTAATTCATAAATTCCAAGAGCTTTGCAACTGCTCCATTCACATTTTCTGGTGGGTTCCTGATCTTATTTGACTCCGGCGATTTTCATATCGGTGTTCATTTCACTTGGTAGGTTCATAAACTCTTGCTATTAAGCTCAATCTTTCATAACTCTTCTGAATCTGTTTACTTGCCATCTGCTGCCTTCTATTTTCATCTGTCTTTAAGTTTTGAATTGTTTGAATGTTTGGCACTGTTCTTGTCATATCCGTTTTCTGTTGCTAGCCTCGTGTCTGGGTCATTACTTTCTTGTTCTTTACATACTTACTTAGTGCCTGTGCACTCGGCTTTATTCTTGAACTTTGTCATCTTCTTGACTATTTTTCTCTTTCTTCATTCAATCATCTGGCTTTTTTCTCTTTCTAGCTCCTTTGCTTAAATCCGTCATTGTTCCAAGCTTTCAAGCTCTGCAATTGTCTTCGTTCCTCTCCTCTGGTGAAGCTTACGTCATTCTGTCATTTTCGCATCCATCATCAGACTTCGGTAATTCTCATTCCGGCTTCCCTCTTTCTGGTAAGCCACTGTTCCTCCTGGTTTTATTTCTTGTTGCTTTCCAAGAAGCTCTGCTCCATTGTTAATCACCATTGCTGTTTTACCCATTGTTTCCAAATCATCTTCTTAAATACACACTGTTCACACATCTGTTGGTTTCTGTCACTGTTCTTGGCTTGACACACCTGTGCAATCTTTTTATCTTGATTTCCTGACAGCTTCATCACTATTCTTGTTTCTATTTTCTGTGTCTTTTTCCCAGATTTTTGCTTTCAATCCTTGCTTTCAAAACTCCGAGGTGCCAATCGCCGAGAATAGCTTTGATCAAACTCTTCAGGAGATTGATGCTGAGCTCGTGGCTGAGAAGGCTGTTGAGAAGTTCTTTCCAACTGTCTTCTGGGATGAGGCATAACCTGCCGCTGATGCCAAGTAGTTTGCTTCCTTCTTGAAATTGATACTGAGGTAACCGTAGAGAAGCTCCTCCAACTGACTGCTGAGGTTGAACCATCGTCGTCCGTTGAAGCAGATCAGTCCGACGTTCTTGCTTTCAATCCCTAGTTCTTTAAGGTTTTCATTTTTGTACTTGCCAACCTTCTCAGCTCTTAACAAGCTAGTTGGTCATCTCGGATGATCATATCTCAGAAACGTCTTTCAGTGTTATCTCAGCTATATCAAACTTGTAAATTGCTACAAAATTTCAACAAGTGGTAGACTTCATAATCTTCGGTTAACTCATCTTGTAATTTGCTCAAAAATTTCAACAAGTGTTAACATTCCTTGCTCCTTAATTATCATTCCTTCCCCCTGCACTTTGTCCCTACCCCCTAATGTGAACATAAGTTGTACTTAGGATCACATTAGGGAAGTTGGCTTCGTGCCGTAGTCACAGACCTGATGTGTTCTTCTTTCGCCGATGTATTAAAACTTCTGGTATTTAATTCACCCCCTTTAGACCTTCTTTCTCTTGGCCTTTGCAAGCTATCATCGCTGTTTCTTGAAGCATTTATTCCTTTCACAATTCTGGTCACCACTTCTGGCGTGCACTTAGTGGTTCTGTTCTAATCAAAACGACGTTCGACTCCGGCGAATCTTTTGCTGACATTTAACTTTGTGCACTTTTTAACTTGTAAATTCTCTCAGAATTTCAACAAGTGTTAAATATCATTTCGTTTTAACTTCGGTTAAACATCATCTCGGCTTAACTTCAGTTTAAGCATCATCTCCGTTTTAACTTCGGTTAAACATCATCTCGGCTTAACTTCGGTTAAGCATCACCTCAGTTTAACTTCGGTTAAACATCATCTCGGCTTAACTTCGATTAAGCATCACCTCAGTTTAACTTCGGTTTAAACATCATCTCGGCTTAACTTCGGTTAAGCATCATCTCAGTTTTTTGAAGTTTTTTCCTTTTTTGTCGCTTGTACTCTTGTACCTTTTTGTTTTTTAGACAATGTAAGCTCTACATATGGCCGATGTGCCTCCTTGTTCTTGAATATCTAATTCAACTTTCCTTCTCTGAATGCTTGTGCCTTTGTCTTTTCTTGACTGCCTTTGCATGATTCTATACTTAGAACATTTTGCATGCCTTTCATACTTTGCCTCCTTTGTGCAATCTCCTCGGGGTTACATACCTCGGGTATAATAACTGCAAGTTTTACTTCGGCAAGATACTGTCCTGCAAACTTTTCATAAACTTTAACAAGTGTAAAACACATACTGTTTTAATTTCAATCTATAAACTTTCCTCAAGTTATAACAAGTGCTAAATAATGATCTACTTTGTAAATTGCTACAAATTTCAACAAGTGTTTAAACAATATACTTAGCTTTTACTTCAACCTGTAAATTGCTACAAATTTCAACAGATGATCATATGTCGGCTTAACGTCATCTTATAAATTGCTACAAATTTCAACAAGTGTTAAGCATCTTCTTCGGTTTTACCAACTTGTAAATTGCTACAAGTGTTAAGCAATAACCTCGGCTTTACTTCGACTTGTAAATTACTACAAATTTCAACAAGCGAAGAGAAACAGTAATCTCGGCTTAACTTCAACTTGTAAATTGCTACAAATTTCAACAGGTGTAGATAAGGAACCATCTCAGCTTAACTTCGACTTGTAAATTGCTGCAAATTTCAACAAGTGAAGATAAGGAACCATCTCAGCTTAACTTCGACTTGTAAATTGCTACAAATTTCAACAAGTGAAGATAAACAGTAATCTCGGCTTAACTTCAACTTGTAAATTGCTACAAATTTCAATAAGTGAAGATAATGAACACTCTCAGCTTAACTTCAACTTGTAAATTGCTACAAATTTCAACAAGTGAAGATAAGGAACCATCTCAGCTTAACTTCGACTTGTAAATTGCTACAAATTTCAACAAGTGAAGATAAGGAACCATCTCAGCTTAACTTCGACTTGTAAATTGCTACAAATTTCAACAAGTGAAGATAAGGAACCATCTCAGCTTAACTTCAACTTGTAAATTGCTACAAATCTCAACAAGTGTTAAGCGTCTTTGTCTTCTCTCTGCCCCCAATGTGAACCTGAGTTCCACTTGGGTTCTCATTATTCATGTCTCCTAGAAACAATATTATGTATCTTTATCAATCATATGTGTTTGAAGAATTCTGAAAAGATTTTATTGATGACATCGGCCAAAAATAATGTATATCTAATGATAGACAAATGTCAAATTACAAGTGTTCCAAGGTCTTGGCAATGTTTTGCCCTCATTATCTTCAAGCCGATAAGCTCCATTGCCTAATACCGAAGTAATTCTGTAGGGTCCTTCCCAGTTTGGGCCAAGCTTGCCCTCTTTGGGATCCTTTTTGTTGCCGACGACTTTTCTCAAGACTAGGTCGCCGACTTGAAAATCTCTTGGATTGACCTTCTTGTTGTAAGCTCTGGCAAGCTGTTGTTGGTATACTACGAGCTGAATTGCAGCCTTCTCTCTTCGTTCTTCCAAAAGATCCAGATCTCGGACTAAGAGTATATCATTAGTCCCATCTTCAATTCCCTGGGTTCGGATCCCTGGGATGCCGATTTCCACTGGAATGACTGCTTCTGTGCCATAAGCCATGGCAAAGGGGGATTCCCCTGTTGATCTTCTCGGCGTAGTCCGATATGCCCAAAGTACGTTGGGCAATTCGTCTACCCACTTTCCTTTTGCTGCCTGCAGCCTCTTCTTTATTCCATCCAAAATTACTTTGTTGGATGCTTCTGCTTGCCCATTGCTTTGGGGGTGTTGAAAAGTAATTCTTGATCTTGAATTTCGCACAAAAGTTCTTGATGAGCTTGCTGTCAAACTGCGTTCCGTTGTCGGCAACTATAACTCTTGGAATGCCAAATCTGGTGATAATGTTTCTCCATATGAAATTCTTGACGTCCACATCTCAGATTTTGGCAAGAGGTTCTGTCTCTATCCACTTCGTGAAGTAATCTGTTGCTACCAGCAAGTATTTTCTCTGCCCAGTTGCCTGGGGAAGTTGCCCAATAAGATCCATGCCCCACTGGGCAAACGGCCAAGGGCTGGATACTGGGTTCAGGTCAGCAGCTGGCTGATGTATCAAAGGTGCAAACCTTTCGCATTGTTTCACACTTCTTCACGTAGGCTTCAGCATCCTTTTGCATGTAGGGCCACCAATACCCCTGGGTAATGGCCCTGTGAGCTAATGATCTGCCCCCAGCGTGGCTTCCACAAACTCCTTCATGAATTTCATATAAAAAATCTTCAACCTGAAAAGGGTGTACGTACCTTAAAAGGGGTCCAGTGAAGGACCTTCTGTAGAGATGTCCGTCCGTAGTCAGACTGAATCTTGCTGACTTCAATCTGACTTTGTGTGCCTCCTTGCGGTCTTCTGGCAGCTTTCCTTCTTTCAGGAATGCAGCAATTGCATCCATCCAGCTTGGCCCCATGTCCACACACATTGCTTCCTGCTTTGTGTTCTGTGGTTCTATGCTCGGGCCTGACATATAGTCAATCGTAATTGTCCTTGTTTTTCCAGTTTGCATTGAACTTGCCAGGTTGGCCAACGCGTCGACGTGGCTGTTATCATCTCGGCTTACTTGGAGTAATCTGCAGTTCTGAAATAGGGCTGCCAATCTGATGACCTCCTTTGCGTATGCCGACATCCTTTCGTCTCTGGCTGCAAATTCTCCTGTTGACTGGTTAACAATAAGCTGTGAATCACAAAAAACTATTACCTCATCTGCTTCTGTTGCTGCTGCCAGTTTTAGCCCTGCAATTAATGCTTCGTATTCTGCTTCATTGTTTGAGGCCTTGAACCCTAAACGGATGGACTGTTCTATTACTTCTCCATTTGGAGATATCAGCAGCACTCCTACCCCCGTTCCTTGTCGGTTTGAACTTCCATCGACAAACCGTCTGAATGAGTCGCCGATGTAGATGCTGCAGGGTCTGAGCTTTTCCTTCCTTTGCTCTTACATGTTGCAGGTACTTTTCATTGCTGCCATGGAGCAATTTTTTGCCTGTAGTTGATCTCCTCTGACTTCTTCAATCCCATGTTCTGTTAGGAATCGCAATAGTTGATGCAACGTTGAGGGAACTGCCCCCATTACATGCAACCATGGCCTTCCCAAGATGATGTTGTAAGGTGATGGTGTATCAATCACGATGAATTCTGTCCTGGTCTTCTTAGTGCCGACTTGCACTTCCAAGTTTGTAGCGCCCAGTGGCCACATCGGCGTTCCATTGAAGCCGACCATCGGGCCATTCGATTGCTCCATGTCGTCTGGGTGGAGGCCTAGCTCCTTGTAGCATCTAACATACATGATGTCACAAGAGCTTCCTTGATCTATCAGGATGCGTTTCACTTGGCATTCCCCAACCTGGAGGGATACTACCAAGGCATCATTATGCGGGTGCTGGACCATCTCTAGGTCAGCTTCGGTGAAGGCTATCATCGGTCCTTGGCACTCTTCAGGCCGAGGTCTTTTCTGTCTGATCTGGTTCACGTGCTGCAGGTGTTTTACTCTTTGGGTTTCCCCCCGAATGTCGTTTTCGTTCGCCTTTGAGTGGATTACATTCACCACCCTAGGTCCCCCTCCCTGTGGTTGCTGTGGGGGAGGCGGAGCTGCTGGTGCTTGAGGCAATCTTGCCTGTTCTTCTCTTGTCCTAGCTTCGTTGACAAGGTCCCTCAGATGGCCTTGCCTTACTAAGTCCTCTAAGTGTGCTTTCAGGGCTCTGCAGCCTGAGTTTGGTGCCCTTCTTCATTGTGGTAAGCACAACGCCTACCAACGTTCCTGCCCATGTATTCCCCTAGGGCCTTTGCTGGTGCTCTGAAATAGGGTTGATTTCGGATTTGATCCAGGACTTTGTGGACCGGGATTCGGAACACAGTCGTCACTGTCTGTTTACCCCTTAATT